>JAFBJY010001274.1:0-23928 GCA_016801885.1 Toxotes chatareus | reverse complement strand
CTCTTTAGTTTTTGTGAAAAGGAAGAACGGAAAAGGACTTTTTTGTCGCTTCCTCAATTTTATTTTATTTTGCAACTTTGAAAGTTTGTATTTTCAGAACTTTTATAAACGCTTTTATTTATATATTTATATCTTCCTGCAGAAAATTGCTGGAGAGGTGTGACGATGTGGGAGGGTTTTCCCAGGGATAGAAGGCCGAAGCAAATTGGGGGGTGAAGAGCGGGTCAGTAAACGGAGGAAGGAGACATTATTTGCCACTGTGACAAGCCAGGAGAAGCCTTAGAGTCTACAACATTGCATATTGACTTTTGATCTGAAACTCTTGTCACTTAACACTCCTTTCCATGCACTAACAGCACAAGGAGAAAGAAGCTTCAAAACCAATGTTTACATCACACCCAAAATGTTCACATCAAAGGCCCTAATTTATATTTGTTTATATGTTTTCAATGAATGAAAAAAAACAATGAAGGGGGTGGGATGAATGAGAGTAGAGAGGTCAGAAAGGGTGGGGATACAGTGGGAGGCCTGGAAGTGATGTCATACAGGGGTGGGGGATACAGTGGGAGGGTCTGGGAAGTGATGTCATAGAAATGATTGGGAAGTGACGTCATCAGGGGCCGAGTTGCACTTACGTGGTGGGGGTCATAATCTTTTTACCATAAAGATTGTACCTTGTTCTCTATTGACCAATCTAGTCTATGGAAAAAAATGAATCATCAATTTCTACAAGTCCAAATAGGAAAAAGTGTTTATAACAAGTGGCAAAAATAACAGCAACAGATATTTATTTTTTTTTTCAGATGGAGTTGAATCATTTTTCTGTTGGAGGTTTTCCGACTGTGTTCACTCTGGTTCTGAAACAAACAGAAGAGAGTTTATCACTAAATAACATAATAAATATTCTAGTTTCATTTAAGGTGAACAAAGATTCTTTAATCTGACAGAATTCCTGACACTGTTGATAGCTTTTACTCTCATTTGCATCACTGCAGCTCAGAATAACATGAGGAGACTTTGTGATGAGAATTGTTGATTCAAAGCTAAACCCTCTGATGTCTGTTAGTAAAGCTTGTCCACACACTTTAAAAGATTTCATATAATTAGAAATGAACATCTCAGTCAGACCAGAGCCTATAAAAGTTAACTGCTTTTCTCCTTCCTGCTTTAGAAGCTAAGAAGAGTAAATCACTCTCTTTTTTAAAATGCATCACTCTCTCATAATTTGGCAGCTAATTAAGTAATAAACAACAAATATTTGTAACTTATATCCTTGGTTTGACTTTTTATCAGTTGTAAATTATTTCTAACTTTTCTCTTTGGGTCAAAAGTGATCACCAAGCAAGACATTTTTCCTGGATCAGGACTGAACATTTGAAGTTTTGATCCACATTTCGGTAAGTGAATCAAAATTCAGTTTTTTAGTCCAACATGTCTGCTTTGATCTTTATCTTCTAATTCCAGACTTGACTAGGCTCAGCAGCATCTTCCCTTAGTCTGTGTTGACATGAATAGTTGTATGAATGTTGACTTTTTTGGATGACATTATGTGTAGAGGCTGACATTATGATGATCCACAATAAGAAGAAAGGACAAAGTCCTCTACTCATGTTAGTGTTAAGCTCATTGATTAGGACATATCTGATTGGATTAGAAATGATTTTTATCCACATGATTTATTTCTTTATTCCAGATTAGGGTTCACTGCAGTTTGTCTGAGATCAGCTGGCTAGCTTCTCTGTTGCCTCTCCTTTGAAGTCCAACCCCTCCATCTGATGAAGCCTGGACCTGAGTGACAAGCTGCAGGATTCAGGAGTGAAGCTACTGTGTGGTTTTCTGGAGGTCCCCACACTGTAGACTGGAACTCTGAGGTCAAGTCCACTGTCTGTGACTGTTGTAGATCTTATATCTTTTAATCCACAACCTGAACCTGGTTTATCTTCATCCAGAACTTGAATCCATTCTGTCTTGAATGAATGAATGAGATTTAAATAGTTGTTATTCTATATTGTGACTTTTCTTTTCTCAGATTAAGAATTATTCCTTCAGTTTCAGCTTCTATCTCCAGTCAGTTCAATCAATCAGATGTTATTTTTCATTGCACTTTCTGTACAAATACATTGTAGCACAAGTGCTGTACACAATCGTTAGTCCCTCCACCTCACACGAGCACACACCCAATTCCATCAACAACCAATAGTGTAAATAAGTAAAAGTTTCCAATAAAACAGGAACTGAGGAAACTCTATCATAAATCTCAAGGCTTTGCAATGAGAACACACTGGAGGAGCAGGATAAATAATCAAAATAAAAACAATATAAAATAAATAAATGCATAAAAACAGGAACAATCAAAATGATAATAGAATAAAATGCTGGATATTCTAAAAAGAAATCAATAGGAGGTGAATTAGACAGAGTAAATACAGAAATCCCAGAAAGGCAAACAAATAAACAATCAATACAAAAATGAATAAATAAGAGTAATAAACAGATAAACAAATAAACTTTAATTAAAAGCCAGATTAAGGGTAGGTCTTGAGTTTGCTTTTAAAAGTATCAGAGTTCTCTCTGCTTTGCTCAGGTCTTCAGGGAGGCTGTTCCAGAGACTTGGACCATATGTGGATGGAGGCGGAGGCTCAAAAGAAAGAGGTGTTTAACGACAGCATACCTGGGAATTTCACCCCAGGAAATTACTAAACTAAATGTAGGGTTGAAAAAATAGGTGCAGGTTCTGTAATAGCCAATGGGCAAGCGACAGGTGTTAAAAGTTTTAAAAGAAACAATAATTTTATTTAAAAAAATAATTTAACAAAAGTGAAAACGTCAAAAAGAAAACTACATAATAATAATACATTATGGAGGATGGCGAGGTTAGTGGATGGCTTTAAAGTGAGAAGAAGTATTTTGTAGCTGATGCGGTATGTGATGGGAAGCCAGTGGAGTTGTTGTAAATGGGTATGATGTGTTGGATGGAGGGGTGCATGTGATGATACAGGCAGCAGAGTTTTGAACTAGTTACAGTTTATGGAGGGGGTTTTTTATGAGGAGCTGGCCAAACAGAAGACTGTTACAGTAATCTAGGCGGGAGGTAACTAGGCTGTGAACCAGCATGGCAGTGGAATGAGAGTCAGGGAAGGACTATTGATGTTAGAAGATGGAAGTAGGCAGACGGGTGACATTATTGATGTGGGAGGTCAAGGAGAGGGTGCTGTTTGAGGATGACACCCAGACTTTTTACCTGTGGAGAGGGAGAGATGGAGGAGTTATCAATGGGAATGGAGAAGTTATGGAGTTTGCTTAGGTGTGTTTTGTGCCTATTAAGAAGTTCTGTTTGTTACTGTTTTAATTTGAGGAAGTTTGAGGTGAACCAGGATTTTTATTCAAGGAGGCAATTGGTAAGGAGTGTAATTTTGGGTTTGGTTGAAAGGTAGAGCTGGAATTGTCATCCAGCGTGGCAATGAAAATGAATGCAATATTCTGAGGAAGATGTGACCAAGAGGAGAAGGTAGATGAAGAACAGCAGGGGCCCCAGGACAGAGCCACAGGGGCACCCAGTAGTGACTGGGACTGAGTAAGAGGTGAATGATTTTAGCTGAATGAACTGAGTGCTGACCTGAGAGGTATGAGTGGAACCAGTTGGGGGGTGTGTTTGTGATTCCAATGGAGGAGAGTCTGTCAGAAGGATGTTGTGTGAGAGGTGTGTAGAAGGCAGCACTCAGATCAAGCAAGAGGAGAATGGATAGTGAACCAGAGTCGGCAGCCAGGAGGAGGTCATTGGTGATTTTGAGAGGTGCAGTTTCAGTGCTATGGAGGAGCGGAAACCAGACTGGGTGTTCATATAAATTATTGCAGGATAAATGTGTATGGAGTTGAGTGGCAACTGTTTTTTCAAAATTTTCGAGATGAATGGAAGATTTGAAATGGGATGGAAAATTATTGAGATTGTTGGGATCTGGACCAGGTTTCTTGAGTATTGGAGTTATAGCGGCTGTTTTAAGGGAAGAGGAACAATTCCAGTGGTAAGGGAAGAGTGAACAATGTCGTAATGAGAGGGGACAGAGAAGAGAGGCCTTTACAAGGACAGTAGGAATAGAGGGTCCTAACTGGCAGGTTGAGGAGATTTGGATTTTGGATGACTTCAGAGATTTCATTAGCTGAGGTAGGGTGAATGCTGAGAGTAAATGGGTGGGGGAAAATGAAAGACTGAGACAGGTGAATTTGGAGCAGGAGCCGGAGTGTGAGTTGCTGATGAATATGTTTAATTTTAGAAGAGAAAAAATTCTACCATAGTATTACAGAAATCCAAGGAATACAGGTGAGAAGGAAATGAATCCCGGGGTTTTGTAATGCTTGTAGGAGGGGAGAAGAAGGGCTTTAAATTTCCTTCACTGGAGCTGATTAATCGGGAGTAGTGTATGGATTTGGCCTCCGAGATACAGTGTTTATAGTGGAAGATGGATTTGGAATACATGTCTTTATGCAGTGAGACCAGTTTTTCCTGTAAGTCTTTTGAGTTGATGTCCTTTGCTTTTTAACTGTCTAAGAGGAGGAGGCTGAACCAAAGGTGCAGTAAGGGTAAAGGAGACAGATCTGGTTTTGAGTGGAGCAAGATTATTTAGAAGGTTATGGAGGTTGTTGTTATTTATAATGTGAGAGTAGTTCATCTGGGGAAGAAAACTGTCAGCACTGGTGAGGCTATTGATGCAAAGGCGATAAATTGTCCAGGTTGATGTCCTTAATTTTCCGGAAGGTTATGATGTGTGGAGGGTTGGTTTGGAGGCGAGAGACTGACATTTGAAGGAACAACAGCATATGGTCAGAGAAGGGAGAGTCTGCAGTTTGCAGTCAGCAGGTGTGACACCTGAACAGCAGATTAAATCCAGAATATGTCTGTGCCGCCTTTAAGAGTGTCGTGGGGAGAGTTTACATTGCTTGCACTGTTTGTCCCTGCGGGCTTCTGTAGTTCAGACCTTTAGCGTTGTACAGTTGTTGTCTCCACTCACGGCCGTTTTTCTTTGCTGTACCTGGAAGGACATACTCTGTGAGTAATATTATTGTTATGTAAATTACCTGTATGACTTACGTTATGGTGTCCACTTTGATTTATTGTTGTTTATTAAGTGAATAAGCGCGACCGGCGCTAATCGCTAGCCCGTCAATGGTGTTTTCTGTGTTATATTAAGCACAAAGCTAACCGCTATTTTACCACACCCGTTGTGTGATGAAAATAATAATTTCAGTTATGTTTATGAGTTTGTATTTCTGATTACACATGAAGCAGGCAAGCGAAGTCTGACATTTTTCATTATGTTTGTATTCAGTTTTACAAGAAAATCTCAATTAAAGCATCAAACTTACCTGAAGACTGGCGATGTTTTACTGGGAAACTGTTTAGCTATCTGCCACGTTTGGAATTCAACTTCATTCTTACTAGGGCAGAATAATGTCCTTTAATATCGTGGGAAGGTTAGTATATCGCTGTAGTCCAAAACTGTCCAAACAGGATGTGAAGTCCTTGGTGAAGTATTATTGGCATTGTCCATGTGAATGTTAAAATCTCCCAAGTATTATATCTGGTGAGAGTGTGGAAAGGTGAGTCAGAAGAGCAGCAAAGTCAGTGATAAAATCCTTGTTAAGCTTCGATTGGGCGATATAGAGTGGCAAAAACAATGGGAATAGGCCCAGATAGCTGACATACTGTGGCCTCAAATGAGTGATGAACAGGGTATTCTGGGCGCTATCCTCCACTTCTACATGATGAAATTATACGCCAGACCTCCCCTCGGCCAGCGTCCGAGGTTGAGAGATGTAAACAAACCCGGAAGGAGTTGCGTCATTAAGTGAAGTCCGATTGAGCTGCCCATGTTTCAGTTAAACATAAAAAGTTGAACTTACGGTCCAGCGAGGAGATCCTGCACAAGATGCCTTACCGTGGTGTGGCGGATGTTAAGAAGACCGAAGTTGACAGTAGTGCTGTTGTGTTTTCCATCCATTGATTACCCGACCTAGCTAGGCGGACTAGCACACTAATAGTCAACTCAGCGACTGGTGTTCCTCGGTGGGCGTTGAGCGGTGGACCAGAATGACTTGATGGAGTTGGATTTGTCATACTGAAAGGTTTCTGGCCAGAAGTTGCGGTGGATATATTTCCCGACGAAAGCACATATAAGATGTCCGGGTGAAGGAGAAGAGCTGAGTGGTGGTGGCTCATGCAGATGGAAAGCTTAAAAGCTCTACAGCAGAGTAATGGCGCAGTGCTATTGATGGATAGTTGACAAAAGATAGGGCAGTAACAGCGTCAGAGGCAGAAAGGTAGGCTAACATTAGCCTGAGCACACAGATGTCGAGATGATTATCGAATACTCCACAAACAGATGTCAAGTTCAACTACTGTTGTCATATACTATATTAATGAAGGTAGATTATCAAATACTCCTGAAGCAGACAACAATTGCAGAGTCCACAGAAGATAAAATTATTTAAAATAGGCCGGGGTTCACTCAGCAGCCATGCTCCCAATCACACAGATGATTACATATCAGGCACCAAAGGGATTAGCTACCATAAAACTAGCACTTGGGCCTGAAGGAGATGGGATGAAGCAGGAGCAAGGAGCTTACCACAGCGGCAGGAAAATCAAAGGGAAGAGTCAATAAAACTAACCACCCATGACACACGCACCAACAAAAAGAGAGGAATGTGAAAAACTCCACCACCAGGGATCGAAACTGCCGCTTCAGGCCTTCAGCACCTGTTTGAAAAAAAAGAAAAATTAAAACAGGCCAAGTGCTACACATCCCTGGTACTGACAGAATGATAAATGAAACCAATTGAAAATAACTTCAAATAACAAAAGAAACAAGTGCAACAAACATTGCTAACAGTTAACAGTAATGAATACAATCAAAACAGATAACTAAAAAACCTAAATAACTCAAGGAAATAATGAAAAAGAAAACAAAGAAATAACAAAAATATTGTAGGAGAACCTCTGTGGGTAGACCAGCTCAGGACTCAATAACCAGCACAAACGGGACTGTGCAAAAGAAGGCGACAGTGTGCATAAAAAAACAGCACACTCAAGGACATCACTTATTAATCACCAGGCAGCTGCGTCGATGGCATCGACTTCCTGGTATGAGGGCGCTACTTAGCGTCACCATCTCACTTAACTCAGGGCCCGAACACCTGGACTGGATTACATCTCCACCCAGGACTAGCTTCTGTGGATAGTCTCGATCAGAGGACAAAAAAGCCTGGGCTGGATTCCATCTTGGCACCGACTGGTCTCTAAGCAAGGATGTCGTCGTTACAGCGTCACTGCTCCCTCACTGCACTCGTCTGCTAGCATTGTACAACATACACTGAGTAGTTTTCTGCATGAGATCCAAGCTTTCATGCAGCTCTTCTGACTCTGGCTGCATCAGGTGGAGGAACATATGCAGCTGGCTGTATGTCAGAATACAAACACCACCAACACTTTTCCCCCCTCCCCTGATTTTCTGGATCCTGGTCATTTTGATGTGTGTCATGACCCTACAGGACAAACATTATTACACCCTTACATTGCTCTTCTATCTCTACACCTGGCTCCAAATGCTATGCTACATCCTTAAATCTTTTAAACAAAGGTGTATAGTTATCTTGCTGCTGCTCATCTCTGGGAACATCCAGCCCAACTCAGGTCCAACCTATGGCTCTTCTATTTATAACTCTCTTCCTTCTGCTTACCCCGCCTCCTCTATCTCCTGACAATAAGAGCGTTTACTTTTGACAGCTTCTGCAGCCATAAAGAGTCTTGGACTGTTACAGCCTAATGGTGAAACCTCCTCCCACAAGCTTGATGAGCTGAAAGTGTATGCTCTTTCTGCTACCCTGGCGTTTAGGTCATCTCCAGAAGTCCTGGCTTAAGAAATCTGTGCCTAATTCGCTATATATCCTCCTGGATATATTATTTTTGACTTTGGATAGACCTACCAAGGGTGGAGGGGTTGCTATTTTCTGTAAGGATAGCTTGCAATGTTCTGTCATCTATCCAAATCTGTACCTAAATAGTTTGAACTGCTGCTACTGAGAATTAACATCTCAAGAACTATTCTCTCACTGTTGCTGGCTGTTATAGGCCACCATCGGCCCTGTCTGTGCCTTATCTGCTCTTAGTCAACTCATTGCCCTGTACACTTTCTCTGAGTTTTTTGTTGTTATTGGGGGACTTGAACTGGGATATGCTCAACCCTTCCATCTCTGTAGCAACTCCAACTGAGGCTTTAAATCTTTCCCAGATTGTTCAGGCTCTACCAGATTTAATAATAAGTCTATAGAAAATGGAACATTGATTGATGTCATTCTCACCAACAGACCAACTAAGTACTTATCTGCTGCTTTTTTTGCCAGAGCCTTAGTGACCACTGCAGTATTGCTTGCGTCCATAATGGTACAAAGATCAAATACCCCCCAGTTATAGATAAACTGCTAAAAATCTTATGAGCAGACCTTCTTACATGACCTGGCAACAGAAAATGGCATAGAATCAGCTTCATCCCTACTGCTGGGGTTGCTTGGTCACACTTCAAGAGCTTATTCATTTCTATCCTGGACAGACATGCTCCCTAAAAAGTCAGAATCAAAATCGGTTCCGTCCCTGGATTAGCTGTCTAGTTTCAGATAAAGCCAGTCATGGTGGATCATTTCAACAAACACTTCATTGAGTCTGGTCATGCCTTTGCTGCTTTAATGCCCACTTCTGCTGTCAGCCTTAATGACATGACACCAAACATTGACACACCCCCTCCAGCTACTCAAGCTGGATCTCACAAATCAGCTGGACTGGATACTCTAGACCCCTTCCTCCTGAAGCTAGCAGCACACCTATTGCAGAACCTGTCACTCATCTGTTTTAACCTTTCCTTGCAAACCTGTGAACTCCCCAAGACTGAAATCTGCAGCTGTCACCCCTCTCTCTTTAAGGGAGGTGACTATCTAGACCTCAACTGCTAGAGGCCTATTGCCCATCTTGCCTTGCTTCTCCAAAATCCTTGAGAAATTAGTCAACAAGCAACTTACCCCACCACCTGGAATCCCACAGTATTCTGCACCCTATGCAGTCCAAGGCTTCAGATCTGGCCATGGGTGCATCTCTGCAACACTTAAGGTGTTAAATGACATCATATGTGCCATCGATAAAAAGAAATACCTGTATGGCTGTGTTTGTTGATCTGGCTAAAAGCCGTTGACTCAGTAAATCATAACATTCTACTTGACAAGCTCAAAGTCACTTGGGTCTTTGGAGGAATGCCTGGCATGGTTCAGAAGTTACATCTTTGGTGAGTATGCAATTGGTGCGAGCTGGGGTTATTCTTGGACATGTCTGTGTTTTATTGTACCTACTAACTACTACATTTAAGGTGGTGCACATGCAGCACATCATTTGAAATCTGAAAGTCTTATCTTTTCAGTGATATAAACCTTTACAAGATAAAACAACAACTTTAGGTAAAACTAAACCATCTTCTAAAAAACAAAAGTAACTGTCGTCGCTCATTGTTTTTATTTTTTTACTAGTCGCCCTGCGGTTCAACACGCTGGGCAACAACAACAAAAATGGTCTTGTTTTGTCGGGAGATGTCCAAAGAATCCCGTCCAGTGGAAAAATACAATCAAAAACATGTTTTTAGGTGCATAAATGTTCAAAAGTTGCAATCGTATTATCATTCGTTTTCTTTTGAAAGTTGATCCCATGGAGCTTGGTTTGTAGTCCCTGCCCTCTGCTTTTGATTAACACCTCATTTGACCATCCAGGAAGATCTATGGCCCCCCCACAGCCAGAAATAGCCAATGAGCGACTCTATCACGTTAAAGTACACCCCCTACTCTTACGCTTGTCGTTTCCACCTATCATATCTTATGCTGAATCTGATCTAATGACCGTGTAGCCAATGAAATTCCAGTCACGGGGACGTGTCACATGTTGGGTTTGTGGAAGGAGGAGGGACTACAAGACCGTGCGTAAACAAATATACTGGATGTCAGCTAGTCGTGCGTACGTGCGTAAAAACAGTAGTGATTTTCTTATGGCTCGGCTCACTAAAAAGTGCCGGTTCTTTCAGCTCCCCAGGGGCTCCGCAGATTTTTTTGTTGCTTAAATTAATTTATTCACAAAATTAAAATCACGTGTAAAATGAATTAATTTTCCTGCGGTCACTCATTTTGTCACCTTCTCTGCGTGTTGTCTCTTTAGGGGCTGTTCTCTCTCTCTTTCTCCCCTGTGTCTGTAACCCCCGCTACCACCCCCCCGCTCAGTGCGGGCACGACTCACGTCAGGTAGTTGACCAATCACGTGAACAGGAAAAAAACCCAAAAACAAGCTCTTGTCATTCAAAGAGCCACCAACACACTAAAAAACAGGAGAGCGTCTACCTCAGAGGTGTCCAGACTGTTCCACAAAGGGCTATGTGGCTGTAGATTTTTATCCCCAGCAATTGAGTACACAGTTTGACCAATCAACTGTCTGAAGACTGAGATCAGTTGATTAAATGAGTCAAGTCTCTTACTTTACTGCATGGTGTGCTGAGAATAATGTGATGATGTCATCATCTGCCACTTATCTGAGTCCAGCCCCAGGTTGCGGCCGCCCAGTCCACACCGAAATTCTACTGTGGGCTCACCACCTGGGGAGGTGGAAGTGGTGCTGTCCAGAGTGGGGCTCAAACCCACGATCCTGAGAGACTGAGTCTCATGTTCTACCAAATGAGCTAACCAGGCGGCCAAACAAGGAAGGTGAAATTGCAAATATGTAAACAGTTTGCTGTGAATAGTGTGTGTTTCATTCACATAAAGGTGATTTCTGACCATCTAGCACTTTTTCTGACTCATTTCTTTTAATTAACATGTTTAGTTTCAATAGAATAATGAGCATGTGTTTTTTCTTCCATAACTTTATTTCTGTACTAGTAATTGTGAATATGAATATAAATGTGAATATTAATATTAATATATTAGAGGAATTAATATGGAATATGATTCCTCTAAGTGTCACCTTTCATTAGAGCTGTCATTGATGTCTGTATGTTGAAGCATTCAGGAGTTATACACTTGGCACCTGTTGCCAAGAGATCGCCTGGACATACCCACTGAAAAACCTGTGCAAAACAGTCATTTTTTGTACAATTACTATGAAATTTTAACATGGAATGGGTAGGACTTCAGTCTACAGAAATATGTTTCATCTAATCCATACCTACAAGCCCAGGTTATTAGAAAGCATTTTTACAAAAAAAAAATCCAGGCAAGGAAAACATTTTTTTTCTGTGTTTAATATTCTCTTACTCCATACCAGTTACAATTACAGTACATCAGACTGCTGAAATAAAAACTTTAGAGTGTTACCTTTACAAAGAGACCAAACTTTTGAATGTGCTCCTAAGGGCTCCAGAACAGCTTTGAATTTAATTTGGGTATGTTTCTGACAGGAGCTTTGGGCAAATTTGGCCGGAGTGTTAAGGGTTAATTCCTTTACCGTAATAAATCATCCTTCACTCACTTCAGGCAAACACCCTGGTCAAAAATGACAATCCTTCCTATTTTAGATACGGTGATATAATCTACAGATCTGCCTCCAAACTCTTCTCAATAAACTGGGCGTCATCTATCCATTTCTACTATCCACTTTGGTCACCAGTGCCCCCTTTTTAACACTCATCATTGTAATCTGTATTCTATCATTTACTGGTCATCACTCCATTCCCGTGAGATTGTTGCATTGGTATCAGTTTATCGAAGCATCATCGACGCAAAGCCCACATCTTCAATCACTAATCAACATCTCCAATACCTACATTTCGAAAGCAACTTCATCACCTATGATCACTCCAAAGTCTACACTTCCTTCAAGGCCTTCATTCCATTTGCTGCCTCTAGTGACTGGAATGAGATTACAAAAAGACCAAACTCCGTTACCTTCATCCTGTACATCTACTTTCAATAACTCATTCACGATCTATAATATCTAATCAGTGCAATTAGCTTCTAATTTGCTGTGATCCTCACTTGTTGTATGTAACTGTTAAGTTGTATTTATACATTTGGCAGAGAATGGATCTCATGTTTTTATTTTATTATAGGTGTTCAAGATTGCGTTTGTTTGTTGTTTATTGTATAACATGCCTCTTGCTGCTGCCTCTTCTTATGAGTCATAAATTGAAAATGAGAACTGATTCTCAACCTGGTTAAATAAATGTTAAATAAATAAAATAAAATAAAATAAAATAAAACCAGCAGAACGAAGAACAGAACAGGATGTACAAAAACAGCAGAATAAACAGAACAGCAGTGTATGCAGGGAGTGGTAGCCAGTGGCCAGCCAAGCATCTATTTCGTCCGATCAAAGAAGTCACAGTCACGCCTAAGCAAAATGCTCCACCACACCAGGCCACAGCCACCATGAGGATGAGCAGAATGGGAGGAGGGACTTGACATCACTAATAATAACAGCTGTAATATGACACCGCTGCATGCATCGCCCGTCATGATGATTTAAAACAATCAAACATCGGGCCTATTAGCAGTCAGAGGCTGCAGAGATGTAGCATCAAAAGACAGTACAGAGTTAGACATATCAGAGGGAAGAAAAAATAAAACAGGGAGAAATCTTTCTTCACTTGAAGGTGGGTATGTTGTTAAAATAAGTATAAACCACTACGTGACTTGTACTGGAGATAAAATTATTTCCGTAACATCATCATTATCGTTATTTAATTGTCAGCCCTTGCTTTGTAGCATTTACTTTTGCTAAACAGCCAAGGAGTGGTAAACTTACCAGCTGATGGTCATACTAGGCTGGTGGTCCATATACCAGCTGGTGGGACATACAGCGAAACTTATATTAATAAGTTTTTTATGAAGTGATATACAACCACAATAAGTTGAGGGATTAGGCAGGGAGATAAGTGAATATTATTCATACAGTGTTTCAGTTCACTTCAGAGATTTTTGGGATAGGGGAGGCAATTGTATTGGGGTGATGAGCACCTCATTCTGTGTTTCCGCGTAATTTCGCGTAATGGTCTCACTGTGTACAGTGTGCCTTACATATTAGGGCCAATACCAAAAATACTAAAGACAACCACCTTTTCAATGTGGCATCAATTTAAACATTCAGTGGGTATAAAAAAGCTGGTATTGTCGGTAAAATCGTTCCAAGTTCATCATTCAAACAATGGCAAGACACACAACGTCATTTAACAGATAATAGCAGCATACACCTGGCCATACATGGCGCCTTCCTAGATCACAGTGGCGCGAGCAGGTCAGATGTTGCTTGTGAACTTGGTGTGTCTCACAGTGTCATCAGCAGACTTGCATCAAGACACAGAACTACAGAGTTAAGTACCAGACCCAGGAGTGGAGCCCCACGAGCGACAGACTGCAAAGATGACCAGTACCAAGGACCTATGCACTCAGACATCGTTATGCAACTGCCACACAGCTGCAGGCCTGTTTTACGAGGATGTAAGGGGTACTAGGGTTTCCAGACAAACCATTCACAACTAACTCCACCGATTTGGCTTGAATGCCAAATGACCCGTTACAGGTGACTCCACTGAAACCAAGACACCGCCGTGAACATTTGCAGTGGACACAAGACCATGTGACCTGCACAATGCAGCAGTGGTCTATCGTCCTGTTCACTGATGAGTGTCGGGTCACTGGGGCACAGAAATAATGGTCGCTGGCGTTGCTGGAGAAAGGCGAGGTGAGCTGACAAGCCGAGGTCACATGGTCCCCAGGGTTCGCTTTCTGGGAGGAGGTGCAACAGTTTGGGCAGGCATCACCAGTCAGCGCAAAACAGATTTTGTTATTGTAGATGGCTCAGTCACTGCACGTTCTTACCTCAGAGACATCATAGAACCCATCATCATCCCCAATTCTGCTAGCACACCCCCAACTTTCTGTTCATGCATGATAATGCTCCACCACATCGTGCCAGAATTGTCACAGCTCGACTTCAGGAAGTCAGGAGTGCCTCATATGGTATGACCAGCAATGTCCCCGACCTGAACCCCATATAGAGCACATCTAGGACCAGCTGAAGAGACTGGATGATCGTACCCACCCCATGTGACCTGGCAGAACTGCGTGTAGCACTTGTGGAAGAGTGGAACGCATTGCCTCAGAACAACATCATGGGGCTAGTGAGGAGCATGGGGCGTCGCGCTGTCAAGCTGTCATTATGGAAAATGGTGGAAACACCCGCTACTGACATTGTCCGCTTTTTGTTATTTGGGGCTGTCCTTGTTATTGTCAAAATTTTGGGGTAATATTAAACTAAAGAAAATGATGTTTCTTCTCATTCATTATTAGTAATATCAAAGGGAAGTTTTACTTATTTCATTAAAATTCAGACCAAATAAGAAATGCACTCATGTAAATAATAATATCCTAACTTATTGTGAGTAGTGTAGCTTACTATCGCCATTTACTGGGGAGTCTAATTCATAACAGCCATAGCTCTTAACAGAGAGAGCTTGATAGAATAGAAATGTGTGTATCTGATACATTTGTTGACAGAGTGAAATGTACATCTTGAAATATAAGTCTGTATATAAGTCAATGAGAATGTCTCCCCACGATTGTGCATGATAACAATAATAGTAATAATAATGATGAAAGACAGTAATAGTTGCACTTTTTTTATTTTCAATATTAAAAATTGCTAAGGGCCCCGCTTGGCTAGTATGACCCTGGTTTTGATCTTTAACACAAGTGTAAATTGTGGTCTTTTTCTCATTGAGTTGAATTGACTTGTTAAATGTGTTAAGGAGCAAAGACTTAAAGGAGCACACTGTTGGTTTGACATGTTTCAGTCCACTAACTTATCTTGTTGTATTGTAAAGTGTAAGCTGGGTGTTTGAAAGACACCAACAATTAAAATGTATTAATATTATTATTACTATTATTAGTAGTTGTAGTAGTAGTAGTGTTAAATTGTGTGTATGTGACTTTGCTTCTGAACATTTTCCAAAGTTTTCCATTAAATCTATCTGTAATTTAGTGTGTTTTAGTTGTGGATTAACTGAGCTGATCTGCAGTGATAGAGACCAGGACCAAGCAAGACATTTTTCCTGGATCAGGACTGAACATTTGAAGTTTTATCCATTTCAGTGGTGAATCAAAGCAGCTTTTAGTCCAACATGTCCAACATTTGATCTTTATCTTCTAATTCCAGACTTGACTGAGCTCAGCAGCATGTTATGAATCTGTGTTGACATGAATAGTTGTATGAATGTTGTGGTGACATTTGGATGATGTGTGTAGAAGGCTGACATTATGATGATCCACAATAAGAGAAGGACAAAGTCCTCTACCCATGTTAGTGAAAGCTCATTGATTAGGACATATCTGATTGGATTAGAAATGATTTTTATCCACATGATTTATTCTTTATTCAGATTGGGTTCCTGCAGTTTGTCAGAGATCAGCTGTGCTTCTCTGGCCTCAGCTCTGAAGTCCAACCTCCCATTTGAGACACTCTGGACCTGAGCAACAACAAGCTTTTGCAGGATTCAGGGAGTGAAGCTGCTGTGTGGTTTTCTGGAGAGTCCACACTGTAGACTGGAGACTCTGAGGTCAGTTCACTGTTACTGTTGTAGATCTTATATCTTTAATCCACTAACTGAACCTGGTTTATCTTCATCCAGAACTTGAATCTGTTCATCTTGAATGAATGAATGAGATTTGAAATAGTTGTTCCATATTGTTACTTTTTCTTTCTCTCAGACTAAGAATTATTCCTTCACTTTCTACTTCATTTCAGTCAGTTGTCATGAATAATGTCTGTTGACTTCCAATGAAACCTTCAGAACTCACACACTCGTGATATGTCGCTGTCAGTTGTATGAATGTTGTTGGATGATGTGTGCAGAAGGCTGACATTATGATGATCCACAATAAGAGAAGGACAAAGTCCCTCTACTCATATAAGTTAGTGTTCGCTCATTGATTAGGACATATCTGATTGGATTAGAAATGATTTTTATCCACATGATTTATTCTTTATTCAGATTGAGTTCCTGCAGGTTGTCAGAGATCAGCTGTGCTTCTCTGGCCCTCAGCTCTGAAGTCCAACCCCTCCATCTGAGAGAATTGGGCTGTGGATGAACAAATTGCAGGAGTCAGGAGTGAAGGATCTGTCTGATCTTGTGGAGAGTCCAGACTGTGGACTGCAGACTCTGAGGTCAGTAGAGGGTTGGAGTCAGTCCATGCTGCTTTCATCAGTATTGTCCTAAAACACAGTTCAGATTAAAGCAAAGATCCAGTGTCTCCTAACAAACCTCCAACCTTCTCAGTGGCTGCTTTCCTCATTGAAGCTGTGAGAGGAGAACGGGACAGGCCTCAGGATTGGACAGAAGAAAACAGAGAGACAGCAGTCAGGGCCAATCAGATCAGCCACAAGCCTGATTGTGTGTTTGAGGTGATGTGAAGACGACTGTTGTTGTTGTGTTCATGTCTACAGGAAGTAGAGCTGGATTACAGCTGACAGCCTCACAAGATGTGTAGAGACAGTGGTCCTCATTCATCAAAGTGTCGAGCATCTTATCTGATCTGAAACTGTTTGTTGTCAACACTAAAGAATTGATGAGTTTGATCTTTGTCACAGCTCTGAGATCAGTCTGACTGCAGCCTGCAAATCACTGGCTCTGATTTCAGAGAAGAATCATGACATTTTGTCAGCATGTGGTCTGATACAGAGCAGAACCTCTGCTGAAGTCCAGTGATCACATCTGTACATCTGTCCATCTGTCAGATACTTTCAGTGACAGCCTCCATGTTTATTTGTCAGCTGATATTTCAGAAGCAGATCAGATGTTCATCAACACACAGAGACTCTTTCTTTAAATGGAACATGAGTTGACATGTAACAGCAGTTTGTGCAGTAATGAAGCTTCATGACTCAGCAGTTTATTTCCACTGTGGACTTGAGTGAATGTTCTAGAGGAAACAGACTTGATGCTAAAAAGTCTCTGCAGGTGTGTGAGCTTCCAGCTCAGTGTCTTCACTCCAATACGTTAACATGAGAGCTGAGAGGAAGCTGCTACACTGCACAGCTGCTCCACTTCTGCTCTGAACAGGACTGAAGTCCCTGCTGCTCTTTATACTGGATGTGCTGCATCAGTGACTGACAGCTGATGAAGTGAGTCTCTGTAAACACTGATTTATCACCTCTGTTGTCTTCTTCTTCTCAACAGATGGAGGTAGTGATCTTTCTAAAGGAGAGAGTGAAGAGGACAGTGTGTGTGTTGAGAGAGGACGAAGCTGTGTCCTGATGATCCAGAGAGGTTGAAGCAGCAGCAGCTTGTGTGTAGAGAGGCTCTGATTGGTCCATGTTAATAGGAGGTAGAGTGGAGAGGAGAGCTTCATCCAGCAGTGACTGACAGAGGAACCAGAAGAAGTGGAGAAGACTCTCCAGTGCTGCAGTCTGAACTGCTCTGAGAACAGCTCCACTGTCAAGTCCACCATCATCCCTGTGTGTTCCTCTGGATCTGAAAAGAGAATCATCAGTGTATCTGGACTGCTCTGCTGCTGCTCTGTCCTTCTACACACGTCTCTGCAGACACACTGAGACTCCTCCACCTCCTCCACCTGGACTTTGTCTTTTTTTATTCATTCACAGATGCTGAACCCAAAGTGATAAATCAGATTAATCAGCTCCACCATGTGGTGTGATGGAGAGTTGCAGCTAATTTGCACATTATTTTTTCTTTGTGCAGAGACTGACAAGACATATATTATTATTCACCATATCGTCTTAGTCTGCTTATTCCACTTCTTCTGTACAGATTCCAGCTTCCTCGTAGCTTTGAGAAAAACCAGGCAAAATCGACATCAAAAGTACAGTTTGACAACCTGATTGCTTTGTTATACATGTTTATATATGTTATAATTTACGTGAAATATACATTTCACAAAAAAACATAGTTGATACCTGAAATAAGTCACAAGACTTTACCTTTACCAAGAGTTTACAAGACTACCTTTATACCTTTTTATGAAATCACAGTTTAAGTTTTATATTTTTCTTTTTCTTTTTTCCCTGTCCTCAGATTTTATAATGGGTGTATTGTATGAAATGCTGGAGTGACTGACATCACCCACACTCTGTCTGACATCTAATAAAATTTTCCCTAAAGCTTCTTTTTTCAGCTTCTTAATTCTTCAGGGACAAATTATATGACAATGTATAGAAAGTTGTCCTCTCTCACCCAGTGTTACTCTCATTGTCACATTTGACCCACAGTTTTTAAGCAATGCCTCCATACTGACCAAAACTCTCCCATAGACCGGCCACGTTAAAGTGAGCTCTGAACTTCCTGGTCATGAACAGAGATGATGGGGAGGATTTAAACTGTGACAGCTCATAATAATCATAAACAGTAGGAACATATAAAATACATCTGTGTCTTTACTGAAGCTTTGTGATGCTCATGGTGAAAATAAAAAAAAATGATAGGAATTAAATTTTCCAACTATCAGGGCATTTTTATTGACAAGTTCTGTCCTACTGCTGGGAGCCCACCACCCTGCACTGTTGACTGCAACAGCCTTGGCAGAATTTAGAAAAGACTTTGAAGCTCTCCTGTGCCCTAATACTGCAGACAGCACCCTAGCAGGAGAAGGAGCTACAAAATCTGGGCTCACTACCACCGTCTGCAGTAAGTAGACCTCTTCCATTGTGTCTGTATTCCTCTCCTTATAAGCCCTTCTTTTTTTTGGAAAAGCTGTATTTAAATCTTTTATCTGTAACAACTTTTTTCTTTTAAAGGGTCATTTTAATCTTTCCTATAGAATTATAAATAAGAACATATTTTAAAGATTTTAAATACATAATGTTCCCCATGGAGCACCTAGCACAGAGTGCTGCGTCTCCTTCCACCCTAATCCATCCCAATCCCTATCATCCCCAAATCCTATGTCTCAATCTATCATTCATGTCAGCAAAAAATAATAAGGGTTTATAGTGGTTTTATTATGTGTTTAATATAAAGAGCTTAGATGAAGCTACATACTTTCAATATACCACTGTCTTATGGGGAATCTAAATATGCATGCTGTTTCATTTTGTTTGGTTTATGTCAATTTTGTTTTTGCACATTGTAAAAAGTGTATGTACATGTGTGTCCTAGAGTGTGTGTGTCACCTGGAGAAGGGGGCTGGAGCAGGAAGAGACAGTCTTTTAACCTCACATCCTGGATCCACAGCTGCCAAGACTTTTTACATTGAAGACAGCATGAATCTCTGAGTCATGTTCCTTGTGTGCATGTGTTTGAGTGCAACATGTATACTGTAATCCTAAGCCTGAGGGCAGTAGACACAGACATGAACTGCATCATGTTAAAACCGAACAAAGCAACAGCGATTACAAAAGTCAAACATGTGAAACCGCGATTGAATGTGGAGGAAGAGACAGAGATGATGGTTCTACTTCAGTCCAGCTACTGAAAACTGTGTTTTCACTGCAGTTCTACTCAATGTGGAAAAGGCTGAGATATTACTGACACTTCTAACAGACAGGAGCTGAAAACTTCACACAGAAAAATACAAAGGTCTCTTGAATGTACTGCAGAGGAACGAAGAGGAAGAGAAAGTGGGTGGACAAAGAGAAAAAGAAGGAGCTGAGAGGAGAGCAATGGAGGAGAGAAACTTTAAAGTCCAACACAGTGATTCATCAGAGTTTGTGAAAAACTACCTGATACTTGTCCTGAATGTTCAGTGAAAGAAACCAATATGAAAACAAAGCAGATTCTTTCATTTTACATTTATCATGAATGACTAAGCGACTTCTTTTGGATCACTTGATTATTCATCTGAAAAGCAGTAAGTTCTTTTGAGTTACTGAGTCACTGCAATTGTGTTCAAAACAACTATACTTATAGAAGTAGAGAGCTGATCACACTGTCTAAACATAAGCTTCGAAAAAATGAATACAACATATATGCTGAAAGGAAATAAAATAGTCAGCAGACTGCAGACACAGCACCCTCATGCCCTTTTCCTTATCTCGGGGACTTCAACCATGTGTCTCCATCGTCCACTCTGACCACTTTCTCACAATATGTTACCTGTCACACCAGAGAAGACAGGACACTGGACTTATTCTATGCCAACACCAAGGAGGCATACTCATCATCACCACTTCCTCCTCTGGGCAGATCCGATCCTCACAACCTGGTGCACCTCCTGCCTGTGTACAAACCACTTGTGCACAGACAACCAGCTGTGACCCTTGACGATAAGAAGATGGTCCCCTGAGTCTGAGGAGGCTCTGAGGGACTGCTTTGAAACCACTGTGTGGGGCGAACTCTGCGATCCTCACGGGAGGACATTGACAGCCTGACTCACTGCATAACGGACTACATTAATTTTTGTGTGGACAACACTGTACCCACCAGGACTGTACGGTGTTTTCCAAACAACAAACCATGGATAAACGCGACATAAAGGCTCTCCTGAAGGAGAAGAAGAGAGCCTTTAGGTCAGGCGACAGGGAGCAACTGAAGGAGGTGCAGAGAGAGCTGAGGGGAGGAAGATCAGAGAAGGGAAGAGTAGCTACAAAAAAGAAGATGGAGGACCAGCTGCAGAGGAACAACATCTGTGGAGTCTGGAGGGGCCTTAAAACCATCTCAGGGCACAGGGAACCAGACTCTCAGACTGTGGGGATCAGAAGTGGGTGAACGACCAGCCGCTGCTCCTGAGGGACAAGCTGGAGCACTCGGGAGTGGATCACCACATCTCGACCTGGATACTGGACTACCTCACCAACCGCCCACAGTATGTGAGGACAAAGGACTGTGAGTCTGACATGGTGGTCAGCAGTACAGGGGCTCCACAGGGAACAGTCTTGGCTCCTTTCCTGTTCACCCTGTACACGGCAGACTTCATGTACAGGACAACCAACTGCCACCTGCAGAAGTTCTCCGATGACTCTGCCATCGTCGGCCTCATCACAGACGACGATGACAGGGAGTACAGAGAACTGATCCAGGACTTCGTGGACTGGTGTTGGCAGAATCACCTCCAGATCAACTCAGGGAAAACCAAGGAGCTGGTGGTGGACTTCCAGACGCAGCCACCCCCCCCAACACCAGTGAACATCCAGGGAACGGACATTGAGAGTGTGGTCTCTTACAGGTACCTGGGTGTTCACCTGAACAATAAACTGGACTGGACTGATAACACTAATGCCCTATACAAGAAGGGTCAGAGCAGGCTCTACCTTCTTAGGAGACTCAGGTCCTTTGGAGTGCAGGGGCGCCCTCAGGTCCTTCTTTGACTCTGTTGTGGCATCAGCCGTTTTCTATGGTGTGGTCTGCTGGAGCAGCAGCATCTCTGCGGCGGACAGGAAGAGACTGGACAAACTGATCAGGAAGGCCAGCTCAGTCCTGGGTTGCTCCCTTGACCCAGTGCAGGTGGTGGGAGAGAGGAGGATGGTAGCAAAGCTATCATCAATGATGGTGAATGAGTCCCACCCCATGCAGGACACACTGACTGCACTGAGCAGCTCCTTCAGTGAGAGGCTTCTTCACCCCAAGACAGTGAAGGAGCGTTATCGCAGGTCCTTCCTTCCTGCGGCTGTTAGACTGTACAACCAGCTGTGCTGAGCAAACCACATGCACACAAACCACTTGCACACATACTCTGTCCTGGACTTAATAACTGGTGCTTTATGTGCAGCCTTCTTCTTCTTCTTTTTTCATACTGTTTGCTGTTTATAGTATTTATTATTACTGTGTATTATTGTGTAAATCCTGAGTGTTTTTTCTGCTGCTGTAACAGTGCAATTTCCCCATTGTGGGACTATTAAAGGTTTATCTTATCTTATCTTATCTTATCTTAAAAGGAGGGTGAGAAAAGATGAATAATTACTGAGCCTGCAACATCAACAGACGCCCTGTCAGTGCCATAGAAATGATTCTTATCAAAAAGAAAAGGCAGCTTATTAAACCTTCAAGCCTCATCTCTTCATATTCCAGATACTCACACAGTTTTTTTGAAAAGTAAAGTAAACCAGATGAAAATAGATCATTCATGATTGGACTCAAGATGAAGAAAAAACATCTCTTTACCTGGATGCATGAAATAAATAACAATAAATCAGTGAGAAGGTTCAGAATGGTTTCCAGTAAAATATCACAGATCTTATTTAAAGCTCTGTTATCGCCGGTCACAGCAGACAGCAGGACAATGACAGTGAGAAGACTAAAAGGACATGGAGCTTTGTCCTGGTTTGAAGCGACCAGAAGGACAGTCTGTGTGTAGCTGCTCTGTCTGGGGAGACTGGTGGAGAAGGACTGAGGTCCAAACTCTGACAGGACACAAGAGAGCAGCTCAAAGCCCTCTGACAGAAGACAGGCTGGGAGAGGAGGACAAAGCTGTCCAGCTGTGGATCAACTACTGGACATGGCCAGGACACACACCATTGCTCTGAAAAGCTGTCCCATAGAACAAACCCTGACTTCATATCAGGTGAGGATGTCCTTCATTTAAACTGGGGACTACAAGAAAATATAAACTTCATTTGTTCTGAAGCTGTTTCCAGTTAATGGAATTTTAAAATAAATAAAATCTCAGTTTGATCACAAACAAAGCAGATTCTATAAATTCCTTGACAGAAGTAAAAACCAATCTCCATTTCTATTATCAGCTGAATAAATGTTCATTTTCTCAGCTCACCATCTGCTGGGCTACAGAGTTGATCAGCTCAGCAGGCGTGTTCAGCGATCTAATAGGATCAGACAGGTGGAACATGAAGGATGAAAACAGCTCTGCTCCAATGAAGGGTAGTAGAACTAGAAACAGGCAGAGACACCTGCTGTACTGATTTCATCAACACTAACAGAAAACACAGAGATGGAGGTGAAGTTTCATTCATGCATCTAAATAGTTTAATCTTTAAAAAGTTGTATTCTGGACCATGGAAAGCTAAAGTGCCCAGAAAAAAGCTGGTACTCCTGACATCCAGAATGAATTTTAAAAATGACTCATGAGCTAGTTTAAAAATCTCAAATGTTTTGATGTGCATTTAAAAATATAAAGTATGAGGGAAAGCTGTGTTTTTAGAGGAGTGTGTATGAAACTCACCACACTAAAGCTTCTCCTTCCTCCACCTGTTTCTCTCCTCCTTTCATCTGTCTCTATGTGAACTCACTCCTTCCCAGTACTGTCTCTCTGCATCTCTCCTTCATTTCACCTTCAGCTTTTATTTTTTCATTGTCAAGTATCATCCACATACAGAGACGATAAGGAAGCAAAATGGGTCATTTAGCAAAAACGAACACATCAAGATAAACCTGGAAACTTTCTTGTATGCTCCTAAGTCAGAAACATACTTCAAACAGCAAAATTCTCTTGTTGTTTCTCAGGCAAACACATGCACACCCTCCCACAGACTGTCCACTGCTGCTGCTCTCTCTGTGTCTGTGAGATCCTTTCGTCACCACTTTGTTCCTCCAAATATAACAGTGATAATGGCATGTGTGTCTGTGAAAGGACACATATACACACACTGTTACACATTCTCCACTGCTTTGTGATTGTGTGAGGTGAGTGTGTGAAGTGTGGTAAACAGCGTCACAATGACTGGCTTCTCTCTCTGCTTGGTTCCACTCAGCTGCCTGTCACTGACTCTTCTTCAAACCAAAGTGTTGGAGGTTAAAAATCTATTTACTGAAGCTGGAGCTTTAACAGTCCCACATTCGTGATTGGCATTCACATTCAAATTCGCGAGGAGTCAGCACAGCCGAGTGCAGTGGCTGGAGTCTCACCCTGGGTGAACCCACCTTGTTGATCATGCGTGCATTTCCCCTGCCGAGTAAGTATGAGCTGCAGTTGGAAGAGAGAGGCGGTGGTGGTCACCGGGCACACAGCACTCTG